>JAHUZM010000318.1:0-48624 GCA_019925275.1 Mytilus edulis | reverse complement strand
TTTATAATGCAACATTACTTTTTTTACTTAACAACAAAAAGAGGAAAGTTGGCTGAGATTCTAACAGAACTGCATATTTATTTCATTGACATTAAACAAGAATGACTAAGACTTGTATTTCAAGGGTAAAAAATGAAAATATAAAATAAAGCAAGGGTTAGAGAAAGTTATCATGTGGAAACACAATGATTTACTATATGCTCTCTTAAATATTTTTCAAGGAGCATGAATTTCATGACTTTCAGAGCTCTTTGTGAATTTTCCCTGGACACAGGCAATTATGTGTCATATTGTTCCAATTATTAGAAGCAAAAAATAAAATAAATACAGGAAACATTATCAGCTTGTAGAAAATGAGAGTAAAGAGGATGACAAATATGGCCCCTTCTGATGACCTAAGAAGATGCCAAACACTGTTTAAAGAAAAATACTTTTCCTATTCATGTGATCTTACCAATGCCTACTAATATGTACATGTATATAGTCGTGAATAACTGGATAAGGACTCTGAAACAAATAGTGAATCAAGAATAATGAAATAGCACTGAGACTGGCAGTGTATTGTTACTGCTGTGTGAAGTAGACACAAAACAGAATCTATAGAAATGTCTATGAACAAAAAAACTGAAGAAGAGCTGAAATAGACTCCAGCAGAATGGACTGAAAATTGTTTTCTAACATTCAAACAACAACTAGCTGGTCGCTGTGTCTATCAAGAGGTGTATCATATGACCCCACAAGCAATGTATGTCTATTGGGACAGTTAGCATGTTATATGTACAAAAGCCTAATAAAAAGAAAAAAGTATGAGTTGAAAAAAATGAAAACTACATTTTATAAATGTCATGCATTTAAGGCGCTTTTCTGTATTTACCTTCATCAGGAACACTCAAAGACGAATATATGAAAACCAATGACTTGTGAATAACAGATAAAGAAAAGAAAATGGAAATGATATACCTTGCTTTGTAAAAATAATATACCTTGCTTTGTAAGAATAATATAGTAAGAAGTTTTAAGAATGTGTATGAAGTTAAAAAATAGTTTATACTAGCAAAGGAATCTGTGTCATAAAAAAAATACATCAAGCACTATGTGTAACTGCAGTGTGCTAAGGGAAAGTCTAGAGAAATAATGTGTTTTTTATAATCATACTTTTTAAATGAAAAATAAACAATCAACAACTGTCATTAACTTACTGTGTAATTTTAACTGAATATACACATAACTACACCTATGTCATAAAGATAAACCAGATATTTCTGTATTCATATTTTTACAAGTTTTGAGATTCATTTTATTCAGGTAAATCAAAATTTTCAACCACTATAGTTTGAAATTTCTTGTTTTATCAATTAATATGCAAGTCATGTAATGTATTTTGAAAATAGATATATGCATAAAATATACAAATATACAAAAATAATTTTCCTTCTTGTCCAAACAAAAAAAAATCATCAAATTATAGGAAAAAAAATCATTGACATAAATTGAAAGCATAAGCAAACACCATGCAGATTAACCAGAATGCAACATCATGCAAAACAATAACAACCAATCAAAACATGGAAAAATCTACAAAGAACCATGTGAAGAATTCAACTAAAGTAAAAGGTGCAAGATTGATTAAAGTAACTGTCCTGAGTATTATACACAATGTCTGAAGATATTATAAATGTCTATAGCAATCATGGGAAAGATATAGGATTTTTGTAGATGTTTATGAGTATATATAATATATAAGTTCAGCCAATACCTTACTATTTATGCAAAATAACTAATAATATTTGGATTACAATATCAAGATAAGGATATTTCTCATTATTAGACTATTAATAAATAAATTGTTGACAAAAAAATAGGATTTCGCCTGTATGTTTGATAGTATAATTCAAATATTGAAATCAAAATGTAGGGCCAAGAAATACTGTGGAAATGAAAAATGCCAATGCAAAGTTTAATTTTGGACCATTCCGACCTCATGTGGATCAATTTAAAAACTGGGACCAAATTCCAAAAACTTTTAATAAATGGTTAGATTCAGCATATTTAAGAACCCCAAGAATTCAAGAATAAAACCCCATTGAAATTGGTCAAGAAACCCAGTAAACACAGGACGTACTCCCGACGTCGGTTAATGGTCGTCTGAACGTCATGTCGTGAGTTTACGTCGTACCAACGTTGTGGGAACGTAAAAATCCAACGTTGGATGCAGACGTACAGACGACGTTATAAAATAACGTCGGATTCACATAAATTTACTACCTTGTCAGGACGTAACATTTTATTACGTTGTGACAACGTGCTTATAACTGTCATAATCCGACGTAACACAATGTTACGTCGTATCGACATTATAAGAACGGTAGTGAATACATTGTAAAAATCTGGTTTTATTGGACGAATTTTTGGGGTATGTCATAATGAGTATTCCTGGATATATCGATCATTCACCTTCACTAGAATATATTTACGATTTTTTCGATTTAAAAAAAAAACTCCCCCTTTTTTCCCGCAGACATAATTTGCACCAAAATGTCAAAGAAAATATTACAAATCCAATTTTAATGTTCTAATATATGTATTTTATATATTAATATTTATTGTTTAATATATATCATTAAAATTTTGTCATCATTTATCACTTGGATTTCATAGATCGTTTTTTACGATTTGATTAGTGTAACGTTCAGCAATACTCGGGGTTTTACCGCTGCATACTATGAAAAGTCTGAGCATGCGCACTTTTGCCGCTTGATTTTTGAAAACAGTGAGAAATTTGCAGTGGAATGTTTAGCTTGATCCAGATTCCAGAACAAAGAAAAAGGTAAAATAATGATTGCACATAACGTCATTACACCAAATAGGTTCTCCATGATAAAAACAAGTTTGATTAATGAAAATAAAACAGCTGTTACCGTGTTGGGCGCCTCTTTCAAGTCTGTTATACGTGACCGTGTTGAAATATGATACTTTTTCTTATACTGTCAATATATTGCACTGATACAAGATATTTTAGCCATAATGTGTGTTATTTGAATCCATTTATCAAATTGCTTGACTAACTTGTGTTGTTTCTGAAGATATATGCAATTAATAATAAGTAATAACTGTAGAAAGTAAAAAAAAAGGGGGAGGGGTGCACAGCCACAAGTACTTGTTTTCTATCTGTGACAAGAGCTACTATCCATATATATTAAGGCTACAAGTGTCTTTTGCTCTGTTATTTTTTGATAATCATTGAAGCATAAAAGTCTTATCCATGTTATCAATATCAGAAAATGTGAAGCTAAACATCTCAGCACTTTAGATATCTGGGTCCATTACAAACTCCGCACATTTCAAACTTGGCATATTACCAACTCGGCCTATTAATGATAATACTGCATATATCACTGGGGGTCGTCGCTAACATGCATGAAATATTTGGCACAGGATGTTGATCAACAAACGATCAATCATTGTATCACTGGGTCTGACATGGAAATAGACAATTGTGCCAATAAAGATGTTGTAAAATATACACAAATGTAGGCGTCACAGAAAAAAATTAAGATAGCCATCAAAGTTGTTGTATGTCATTGTAGGAAGGCGTCCCAGAAAAAATAAAAAACAGCCTTCCAAGTCTTGAAAGTGTCATAATGATTTAGACTAGGATCTAGCCTTGTAAGTTGGGTAAAATTTTCTTGTTTTCAGGGTAAAACCAGTTTACAGGTGTTAAAAAAGAGTACATAGGGACATCTTTTTTGCTGTACAATTTATAGTATGAAATCTACATATTTATCAATGACGAGCTACATGTACAATCACTAAATATGTGATCAGAAACAATGTTGTAATCAATCATAAAACATATGCATTTTGGAATGCATTTAAATTTGTCACTTTGTTCTAAAGATTTGTTGGACTAACATGCATACATTTTTTTTATATAAATAAGGCGGTGAATTTTCTCGTTTGAATTGTTTCACATTGTCATTTCGGGGCCTTTCATAGCTGGCTATGCGGTATGGGCTTTGCTCATTGTTGAAGGCCGTACGGTTACCTATAAATGTTAATTTCTGTGTCATTTTGGTCTCTTGTAAAGATATGTCTCATTGGCAATCATACCACATCTTCTTTTTTATATGAAACAGACAGAAGAATATAAAAGATAATTGAATGTATTTTTAATTTTTTTTTCCAGAGTCTTGTACATAAATCCACAGATCCAATGTGTCGGAGGTTGAGGAAATCATTGCAGTAACCATGTAACAGTTAAGCATGCACCAGCTCAAAAATTTGGACCAAGATTTTAAAAAGGTAAACATCAGTTGATCAGCTCTTTTTATGTCCTCCTTAACTGAGTGATATAGTTTAACTCTTGTACTGTACATACATACATGTACATTGAACTCAAAATTGGATTCTGTTATCTAAAGTTTGCCTAAACCACATGTTATGCAACCAATACACAACGCTTATTATCATAAAACACAGAGTTTGAATTTGGAGAGCATCTGCTTTACTGTTCTCTAGATATGTCCTTTAAATTAAGTTTGATAAGATCATTTGTGACTCATGGACACATTCTTCTTATATTAATTTTATTTATCAAATTATAATTTGTTGATTTTATAGATTGCGTTCATTGGCATATGCTATGAGGTCTTGTTGTATCGATGTACATTCTAAATTTATTAAGGTAGAATCCTTTGCATATCTTAAATTAATTGAAAAATGACAATATTGTGAAACCAAACTTCCTTTATTAATTATTTCGACTCATTATTATTTGTAGAATAACCACTGGTTGCTCCAGAAAATATTATGTCCCCTCTCCCCCAGGGAAAGCTCCTTTCTTAAATTTTATTTGGGGGTGGTTGTGTATGAAATACCAAAATGCAAAGGGAGTGTTGTTCTTATTAATTTTTAATTCTGTCGGTGCTGGGATTTTTTTTTTTTTAAAAGGGCTTAGGGCTGTCCCTTAGGGGCGGACATAGTATTTTCTGGAACAGACATAATTTTATTAACACATGTTCAATTTAACAACAAATTTATTTTTTAAATAAGAACAAAGGTTAATCATAAGTTATGAATAATTATATACTGTTGAAATTGTGTTAAATTTCTAACATACATCATCAAAATGTGTATAATTGGCAAAGATACAAACATCTCAGTAACAACACAAAATAATTATGAATCTGCAGTTTATTATAGGACCAGCAATAGAAAAAATATTGATTATGTTTAAACACAGGATAATTTTTAAGAACTGCTGTAATTCATAAGTTCGGATCAATTTATTTTTTTGTATTTTATAATTTATGATTTTTTTTTTCAGAGATTTGAAACCAACACAAGACCAGCTGGGTCAATATTCCTAATGCGCCTCCAAATGAAACTAATGCGCCATCAAATGAGGAACACAAAAGTTGTGTGTAAACAAAAATTGTCTCTAGTGATATTGAACATGTTTCATTTTTAAAAAGTGACGGAGCTTTACCATTTGTGTTGATCTGGAAAGTAGAGGATCATAGTATAAATATGTAAAACTATGGAGTTTTTTAATGTATTCAAAGTATTAAATTTTCAAAGAAATTGTTGTGTGAAAAAAAATCGCACTTCGTATTCCGAAAATTTAACCACATATATGTGAAAATGTCTTAGCTTCGAAACAAGCCATCCTACATATCCAGTGTACTATATTCACTGCGCTAGAGTAGAAAACATTACCAATACCAACTACATGTATGCAGAAACAATTGCGCAAATTGCCCAGCTGATTATAGGGCAGAAAACCAACATTTGGAATGACATGTACAATGTATACAACCAACACAAGACTAAAATTTGGAATAAAAATTAAAAATTCAGAAACAAACTATTATTTTTTTTATTGGTTCATGTAGCTACATGTACATTGTAAGAAAAAAGAAGTCTTAACTTTTGGATGGGTCTATCATTTTGGTCTCTTGTGGACAGTTGTCTCATTGGCAATCATACCACATCTTCTTTTTTATACTATCTCTAGTTGGTCAATGGAAAAAAAGCAATAGTTTGTTGAATTGAATTTCAGGTATTTTCTTCATTTGGGATATTTTTAGAAGTGTGTATGAATTGTGTAGAATATATATATTTATAAATTAGACAGTCAGATTTTGGGCCAATTTTCCTAGCTTGTAATCGTGTAGTGAATCCAGCTGAATGAATTTTCAGTAAATATAAAGGTAAATGTGGTAGTTTGTTGTAGTTCTGAATAATTTATTAAAAATGGTTTTCCATCGTCAAAGTGAAACCTACATTCTAGAATTTCCGCCATCATAGTGAAATCTATATTCTAGGCCACTGAAACACTAAACATTCAGAATTTGAAGCATGTACCAAGATGTCATGTTGAAGGCTGTATATGTACCTATAATTGCAGTGGCGGATCCAGGGGGGGGGTTCCGGGGGTGCGCACCCCCCTTTATTTTTGCCGATCAATGCATTTGTATCGGGACATATGTTTTGCACCCCCCCTTTGCCCTGGGTGCCCTGGGTTAGCACCCCCCCTTTCGAAAATTCCTGCATCCGCCCCTGAATTGCTAACATCATCAATATTTGATTTTAGGATAGAGGGTTGTCTTATTGCCCATCATACACAATCTCTTTTTTTTGAAAAGTATTATCTGTTAAAAGAAAGAAAAGTTGCATTTTTGTTAAATGGAAATGTGTAATTCTTGTACTTCAGTATTGCAAAAGTTAAAAACTTAAGACTTTATAAACCTTAAACAACTATTTTTGGGAAAACTAGATATTTATACATTTCACACTGAAACCTGCCAAAAAGATTAAAAAAAAAACTTTTTGACAATTTCATATACAGCTGGCAGTTTGGAAATAGAGTACATGTACATATCAGTCCATCTTTCCCACATAGAAAAATTTACAACTTAAAACAGATCAAGAGAAAAAATAAAGACCCTGTTTACATAATTCTTCAATGGAATTGCATTGATTCTATCAATTAAATGAGGACAAGGGACATTTATAGTTGTGCTGTGACGTTGTTACAACGTTTTATGATGGTAATAAATTACGTCACAAATTACGTTGTGCCAACGTTGTGTGGATGGTTGTCAGCACGTGCCTTGGAGTTCACAAAATTACGTTGTACCAACGTAATTTTACTACGTTGTCACAACGATAGTATTACGTTGTTACAACGTAATGTCAACGTTGGATTGTTTACTGGGAATGAGCAATTTATACAAAGTATTAGAAAAGTATTGTTTTGTAGGCCCTTTTTCTTAAACAGTTAGGCCATAACCCCAAAAATCAATCGATCCCAACCTTCCTTCATTGGAATGGAACCTTGTGGTTCAATTTCAGAAAGATTCATACACTTACACACAAGTTATTGTCTAGAAAAATACTTATTTTGACCCCTGTTTGGTCCCTTGTTTATAAACTGTTGGGACCATAACCCCCAAAATCAATCCCAACCTTCATTTTGTGGTTTTAAACCTTGTGTTTAAATTTCAAAGATTTTGATTTCAGATAATAAATTGCCTAGTATATAAAGTGAGTATACTGTTTTAAAAATATAGACAAATCTTCATGGTGTTCAGATATATTGGATACAGACATATTTTTTATTTACATTTGATAGATTTTTGGCGTTTTAAATGGTGAAATAAATGAATTCAATAACAGAATATGGAAACAGGTAATAAACCATGAAAACTTGTATCATAAACAGGACTAATTTGTGTATAGATGGAGAGGTTTCAAAAACTATGAATATATCATTATAAATAGGGATTTCTCTGGTTATAAAATATGACAAATCAAACATTATATACAAACCTGTTGTCATTTCTGGACTCCATTCCTGCTCCCCTGTGGGACCCCACAGATACGATTTGTCTTTAGCTGACTTACTCCGCCCAGACACTGAACCTAAGTAAAAATAAATACAATTTTGAAATGAGCCTTATCTAATTGATCTACATCCTATTTGATTAAACTAGTTTATGCCTAAAGTAATTAATTAAAAAAGTCTCCCATTTAATAATACAAGTTTCTACATGTTGTTATCAGTAATACAAGGTTATTGAACTGGTATTATCTGGAGTATAACTAAACATTCTAGTCTAGAAAGAATAATCAATTTTCAGTCTATATTGTGCAGTAACCATTATTTTGGTTTTTCCTGTTTCGATTAGGGCTTTATGGTTTTTATGCTCTCAAATATTATTTTTTCACTTCCAAAACTTTTTGTCTGAAGGTTATTCAAGAAGCATGTGTTGTACACTTTTGTTTGCTATTAATGGGTTGGTACCATTGCTGATGGACCATCAATCTGTAGATAACCATCAACCTAAAAACCAGTACTTCAGTACAGACATGATTAAATAAAACATAATTGTCTTCACATTTCCTGTTCACAGACTATGTAAATATCTACAAATAGGCAGTGAGTAGTTACATCAGCACATAATTTTTCTTACCATTTAAGTTTTGTGAATAGCGCAATAAAGTTTATCTGTGGATGTGAATTCATTTATTTTCTTGGAACTATTAAAACTTTGTAGTTGGTTGAAGATTTGAATTAACTTGTGCCCACGAAACCCACAAATACAAATATCAAACAAAAATAATGAATCCACAGAACTTATTTTTATTTCCTACCTAAGTCGTTCATGAACACTGATGATCCTGTTGATGATGGCCAATGTGGATCAGTGTTTCCTTGGTAACTAGAATGAAGGGGAGATAACCCTAAACTACTACCTCCAGAGTCTCGCCCTTCATTTCTGTTAAAAAAAACAACAATAAAATAATTTAACAACTTTTAAAAAGCATATTATGGAAAAGGAATTTTCAAGAAACATCGTAAATGCTGGTTCATATTTGGGAAGATTGTCTATACTCGAATATTTCTATTAATGGCTAAAAGAATTTTTTAGAACAGGCTGAAATTAAATGGATGTGCCCAGTAACCATGTTCTCTTAAATCCAACAAATCTACCTTACTTGATTTCTTTTCTGGCATTACCTATCAAACTATAGCCTCTTAAGAGCCTGTGTAACTCACCTTGGTCTATGTGCATATTAAACAAAGGAAACAGATGGATTCATGACAAAATTGTGTTTTGGTGATGGTGATGTGTTTGTAGATCATACTTTATTGATCATTCTTGCTACTTACAATTTTCTCTATCTGTAATGAACTTGGCCTTTTAGTTACAGATAAAAACATTTTGTAAAAACTTAGCAAAATTTACCAAATTAATGAAAATTGTTAAAAATTGACTGTAAAGGGCAATAACTCCTTAAGGGGTAAACTGGCAATTTTGGTCATGTTGACTTATTTGTAGATCTTACTTTGCTGAACATTATTGCTATTCACAGTTTATTTCTATCTATAATAATATTCAAGATAATAACCAAAATCTGCAAAATTTCCTTAAAATTTCTAAATCCGGGGGCAGCAACCCAACAACAGGTTGTCCGATTTGTCTGAAATTTCAGGGCAGATAGATGTTGACCTGATAAACAGTTTAAATCCTCTTCCAATTTGCTCTAAATGCATAGCCAAAATCTACATTTTACCACTATGTTCTATTTTTAGCCATGGCGGCCATCTTGGTTGGTTGGCCAGGTCACGCCACACATTTTTTGAACTAGATACCCCAATGATGTTTGTGGCCAAGTTTAGTTAAATTTGGCCTAGTTGTTTCAGAGGAGAAGATTTTTGTAAAAGAATACTAACATTTTTGAAAAATTGTTAAAAATTTACTATAAAGGGCAATAACTCCTTAAGGGGTCAACTGGCAATTTTGGTCATGTTGACTTATTTGTAGATCTTACTTTGCTGAACATTGTTGCTGTCTACAGTTTATATCTCTCTATTATAATATTCAAGATAATATCCAAAATCTGCAAAATTTCCTTACAATTACTAATTCCGGGGCAGCAACCCAACAATGGGTTGTATGATTTGTCTGAAAATTTCAGGGCAGATAGATTGTGACCTAATAGACAATTTTACACCATGTCAGATTTGCTCTAAATGCTTTGGTTTCAGAGGTATAAGCCGAAATCTACATTTTACCCCTATGTTCTATTTTTAGCTGTGGTGGCCATCTTGGTTGGTTTGGCCGGGTCAAGCCACATATTTTTTGAACTAGATACCCCAATGATGATTGTGGCCAAGTTTGGTTAAATTTGGCACAGTAGTTTCAGAGGAAAAGATTTTTGTAAAAGTTAACGACGACGGACGACGACGACGACGGACGCCAAGTGATGAGAAAAGCTCACTTGGCCTTTTAGGCCAGGTGAGCTAAAAAATGACTTTAAAGGGCAATAACTCTTTAAGGGGTCAACTGACCATTTTGATCATGTTGACTTATTTGTAGATCTTACTTTGCTGAACATTATTGCTGTTAACAGTTTATCTCTATCTATAATAATTTCTAAGATAATAACCGAAAACGGAAAAAAATCCTTAAAATTACCAATTCAGGGGCAGCAACCCAACAACCCATTGTCCAATTCACAGTAGAAGATTTTCACGAAAAATTGGTAAAAAATGACTATAAAGGGCAATAACTCCTTAAGGGGTCAACTGACCATTTTGATCATGTTGACTTATTTGTATGATGATGATGATGATTGTGCCAAATTTAGTTAAATTTGGCTCAGTAGTTTCAGAGAAGATTTTTGTAAAAGTTAACAAGGATGGACAACGCCAGACGAAGGACGCCAAGTGATGAGAAAAGCTCACTTGGCCCTTTGGGCCAGGTGAGCTAAAAATACAGCAATATAACACTCACTTTTTTATGATTAAACCTGCAACTTGAAAAAAAATAATCTTGTGCTCATGAAAAAAGTTCTGAAAGACTTACCCAGGAACATCCACAAAATCATTACTGCTTTGTCTTGAAAACAGCTTAGTTTTTCTTGCTTCTAATGCTAAGTGTGCACCCTATGAATAAAACAGTACATAAATACATTTCACATCAAATATAAACTTGTTGGTGACCACTCTGCTAGTGAGTCCTCCTATCTTAGGTAGAGAATTATTGAAGAACCAAAACTGAAACATCAGAGTCAGATTTTGTTATTCTAATTCATCTGAAAAACTGATAGACTGTTCTAACGTCATTGCAATATTTCAGGTGGCGAACTAATCCGTACACTTCCATTGATATTATATTTTTTTTCATAAAACAAAATTTTATATATTTTATATAGCTTATTTTGTTAATATTTCTGTAAATTTTTTACTTGGTAAAACTTCAGGTGCTAACAAAAGAATTATATAAATTTTAACTTTTTGTGCTATAAAAAAGATAAGTTCCTTAAAATACATTTGTGATTATAATAGCAGTCTGTGTTATAAGAATGTAGAAAATTGTGTAACTTTCTATTACTCTTTTCAAGTTTAAACTTAGTATGGTATTCAGTGTTATTTCTAGAAAATTTGCTGATGGTGATAAATCATTAAATACAGCTGATCTGAGATAATCTGCATGGCATGAGTTTATATTGTGTAGTACTGAGTAATTGCAAGATTAGGAAGCAATATTAAAAAAGAAACCTTACTTGAAAAACTCCTACATGCTATAGTCTCCATCATGTTAAATTGACAACCAGACTTGATCAAATATTTGAATTTACTTGAAAAACACTAAATGGTAGTAAATAATTATCTTTTACCTGTAAAACTTCTCGTGTTGGCAGACTATGCTCTTCTTCTATTGCATCAGTCGTACTTGTATGTATGTGATGGGTCTGTACAGCTGCTCCACGTAAATCTGTAAATATAATGTAGATAATGAAACAAAGGGTCTGCCCTTTAAAGATAGAAAACGTGTGTTTTCTTATTTCAGCCTGGTGCCAATCACTAAATTTTAACACTGTTCCTATGTCTCATTCCCTTTCCCTGTTTATCAAGTGGATGCAAGATTTATAAACCTCAAGGCACAAATACAGGTAAAGGAATATACTTTCAGCGTGATGGTAATTTTTTTTTGACAATTTCATGCTAAAAAATCATGAAAATTGTGACAAAAATGCCCGTCCTTTTTCAAAATCTTAGATCAGCATAAAATTTAAACCATTCCTGATAGTGAAAAGGTTTACAAACCTCTTGGAAAAGCATGTACCCATCTTCTTCTGTAGGATGTCATTTTGAACTGCATCCTAGAGGGAGCAAAAGGGTTGATGAGGGCACGACGTGACTTGACATGATGTTGTGCCCTGGAATGACTGACAGGTGATCCAGCACTCCCAACTCGAGGCTTCAATTTGATTGTCTCTTCACTGTCTGTAGATTCAAATGACAACTTTTTGTCTGAAAAATAAAAATATATAATGAAAAAATTTCAATTTTAACAGGGTTAGCACCATTTAAATAAATATAACATTTGTCTCAAATTTAACAATGTTATTTTTGCAAATTTACATTAGCAAATTTTTGTTTTCCCCAAGAAGGATACAAAACCTTTTAAGCATATGAGAAATAAAATTTAGTTTAACAGCTGTTTGATATTACTGCACAGTATGATTAATATTAAGCCTGTCTATAGTCTTTTGATAAATGACAAAGTCAATTCGAAAGATCAGAGGGACATAGTTTGAAAACTACTTGCTGAGAGCTGCTAGTTCTCACTAGCAAACCTGGTTTTTGATAAAGCTGAATGTCGTAAATTGAAACAAATGAAACTTTAACAAAAGATATCTTAATGGAACTCCCGCACTTGGAGGCATCCTTTACCTGGCCCCTAAACAAATATGTATACTAGTTCAATGATAACGGACATCACACTAAACTTTGAATTATACACAAGAAACTAAAATTAACCAGATGCTCCGCAGGGCCCAGCTTTATACCACCGCAGAGGTCGAACCCTGAACAGTTGGGGTAAGTATGGACACAACATATAAAAGCTTTATACAGCTCTGAATTTGGATTGTGATTAAATAGTTGACACAACATAGGTTTCTGACACAGAATGAATGTGGTCTAAAAACTTAAACTTAAAAATTTTAAATTGGACATTTACCTATTATGGTCCAATATCCAAAAACTTAATACATGGTTAGATTCAGCATATCATAGAACCCCAAGAATTCAATTTTTGATGAAATAAAAAAAATGTTCAATTTTAGGCCCTTTAGACCTCAATGTGGACCAATTTGATATATATATACAAATATTAAAAATCTGAATAATGGTTAGGTTCAGCATATTGAAAAACCCCATACATTCAATTTTTGACCCTTTGGACCTTAATGTAGACCAATTTGAAAACTGGACAATACTGTGCAATTGAATATTTCTTGCTATTGCGCAAAACTGTGCAATTGAAAATTTCTTGCTATTGTGCAATTAGATATTTCTTGCTTTTGCACAATACTGAGCAATTGAAGATTTTTTGCTATTGCACAATACTGTGCAATTGAAAATCTCTTGCTATTGCACAATACTGTGCCATTGAAGATTTCTTGCTATTGCGGAATACTGTGCAATTGAAAATTTCTTGCTATTGCACAATACTTAGCATAATAATTTTGGACCAACTTGAAAACTGGGCCCATAATAAAAAATCTAAGTACATGTTTAGATTCAGCATATTAAAGAAACCCGAGAATTCAATTTTTGTTAAAATCAAGCTAAGTTTAATTTTGGAACTTTGGAACCAATTTGAAAACAAGGACCAAAAATTAACATTCTGAATCAGGGATGATTCCACTATATACTTAAATTGGCCAGCGGCCCCCAAAAAATGTACAGGAAAATGAATTCCCAATTCAGGAAAATAAAATAAAAATCGATATTTCCGGAAAAGTTTCTGTCACCGATTAAGGCAACTATAATTTTTCATAGTTTGTTGTCAAAACGTTTTAAAATCCGGATAAGAATGCTGTTTACGATCGCATCTTAGTAACAACGATTTAATTATGTCAACTTGTGGGAAACAATTTTAGCAGTCAAATTCAATTGATTAATATGTTTAATATGGGAGTATTGGATCTTGTAAAAGCAGATCGCCCTGCAGGTTGATAAAAATGGGTGTCAAAGCAGACCTCGGCAGAGAGCAAATTCAAATTTTGATATAACATTGATGGATAAGGTTGAATGGACGCCGATCTCTTAAAAGCAGATCGCCCAGCAGAGCCGGTTATATAATATGATGAAAACTTGTTTTGTAAAAGAAATTATTTCCTCAAAAGACAAAAGTTTGAGCGTTGTTTGAAAATAATGTTGATGATAGACCATTCATGAAATACGATGTCATCATTATTGAACTATTTCAAAAATTTTGAAGATGATCCAAATAATTTTAAAGAACACTGGTTCAATGCTTTAAATATCTTATCAATCAAGTATATGAACTTTTGTAATTGCTTTTCTGAATTCGACAATTGACCAGTTCAATTTGAAATCCATTTGAATTCAGGTAAATTTATAGAGATGACCTGCTGTTGAACAAATACCCGATGAATGATTTTTTCAGTGGTTTATGTTAGTTGAAATATATGTTTTTGTAATACTATAGGCCTAGGTAACTATAGCTAAGATGATAGACTAGTGCATCATGTTCAATGATATTCATGTAATAACAGTAGCCCATCCAGAATTATTCAAAATGTTACAACTTACATGAACATCAGTGTACAGGTTAAACTTAATAATATACATTTTCCGTTTTTCAGGAAAATAATGTTATTTCGTCTTAGATTTTATGCTTAAAAAATTCCCAATTAGAATAAAAATTCCCAATTTGATGTTCAAGGGATCCATTTGAAAACACCTGGAATCATCCCTGCTGAATACACAGTTAGATTTGGCATATCAAAGAACCCCAAGAATTCCTTTTTTGATGAAATAAAACTAAGTTTAATTCTGGCCCCTAATTCGTTGGGACCAAAACTCCCAAAATCAATCCAAACCTTCCTTTTCTGGTCATAAACCTTGTGTTAAAATTTCATAGATTTTTATTAACTTATACTAAAGTTATTGTGCAAAAACAAAGAAAAATGCTTATTTGGGACCTGTTTTTGGCCCCTAATTCCTAAACTGTTAAGACCAAAACTCCCAAAACCAATCCCAACCTTCCTTTTGTGGTCATAGACCTTATGTTAAATTTTCATAGATTTCTGTCTACTTATACTTAAGTTATTGTGCGAAAATCAAAAAAAAATGCTTATTTGGGCCCTTTTTGGGCCCTAATTCCTAAACTGTTGGGACCAAAACACCCAAAATCAATCCCAACCTTCCTTTTATGGTCATAAATCTTGTGTTTAAATTTCATAAATTTCTATTTACTTTTTCTAAAGTTAGAGTGTGAAAACCAAATGTCTTCTGAAGACCAACTTGATACTAATAAACGACCAAAAACTTTTTTAATTTTTGTGGTTGTATAAAAATCATACAAGACTAACAAAGGCCAGAGGCACCTGACTTGGGACAGGCGCAAAATTGCAGTGGTGTTAAACATGTTTTTTGAAATCTCAACCCTCCACCTATATATAAAGACCTGTTACCAATCAAAACTTATCACTTAATTATTCTGTACAATTCTGTATATACAAACCAATAACAGGATAACATCCTACAGAATATGCCACTTCTTCTCCACTTGGTGACCTTGGGATATTTATAGCTGGTGACCTTGTTCCTTGACTACGACCTTCAGATTTCTCCAGTGCTAGTCCGGCAAAGTCATCAGATATATGTCTATCTCTTGGCTGACATAGACGCTTAGCTTCAGCAAAAGTAGATATAGTATTTTTGTTGCCTTGAAATCTAATAATTCTTTTCCTTTCACCCAGCCTACAATACCAAAGAAAATTGATAAAACATGATAATTTTTAAATTCATGAATATTAATCATACTATAAAAATTCATATTCAAACTCATATAAAACAAATATGTGATAAAGTAAAAATCTAATTTAAGCAAATGATAATCACTTTCAAAACAATTTTGAACATATAGTTTTCTTATGTCCACAATAAAAACAACAACACTCAAGTTTTTACCGCAAAGTATGTTTATTCGGTTGACATGTTTCACCTGTAGGCTGGCGTCATCAGGACAATGTTACATATAAAATTTACAGTGAGGTGCATTTTTTGGGATTACCATTATACTCACCCAAAGCTTGGGACTGGAACTTTAAATATCTGAGCATCATATTCATCATAGTCAACAAATGGGAAATTATCCTCATCATTATGTACGGACTGTGGTGAGTGGATTAATTCTGAAAGAGAGGGGAAGTTATCCTCATCATTATGTACAGACTGTGGTGGGTGGATTAATTCTAAAAGATAGAACTCATATATATATATTGTTGGTTGGTTTTTATTTGGAGGAGCAAATAGTGTTACATCAACACTCATTGGAATGGACATAAATAATTTACAAAGAATTATTTTGATTTTGTTTTAATCATTTGAAACTGTGGTCAAAACTACTTTCTGTTTTGATACTCATGATCCCATAATAAGTTATATAATATCAAACCCTTATCATGCTGGACTATGAAATAAAGTAAAATTGTTGAGAAGCCCTGCTTCTTAAGTATTGTTTTATATTAACCATAATATCATGGTGTAACATTTAGCTACACCCATCAGGCTAATGCCCTTGTCTTATAAATGCACAAGTATGTAAATGCAGACAGTATAATTTCAAAAAGAAGAAACTAGAAAAGGAAATAAACATTTTCAAATCATAATGATACAATCATATAACTAGAGGCTCTAAAGAGCCTGTGTCGCTCACCTTGGTCTATGTGCATATTAAACAAAGGACACAAATGGATTCATGACAAAATTGTATTTTGGTGATGGTGATGTGTTTGAAGTTCTTACTTTACTGAACGATTTTGCTTCTTACAATTATATCTATAATGAACTTTGCCCATTAGTAACAGAGAATTAATTTGGTAAAAATTTACATAAATTTACCAAATTAATTAAAATTTTTAAAAATTGACTATAAAGGGCAATAACTCCTTAAGGGGTCAATTGACCATTTAGGTCATGTTGACTTATTTGTAGATCTTACTTTGCTGAACATTATTGCTGTTTACAGTTTATCGCTATCTATAATAGTATTCAACATAACCAAAAACGGCAAAATTTCTTTAAAAATTACCAATTGGAGGGCTGCAACCCAACAACCAGTTGTCCAATTCATCTGAAAAATTTAGGGCAGATAGATATTGACTTGATTAACAATTTAACTTCTTGTCAGATTTGCTCTAGATGCTTTGGTTTCATAGTTATAAGCCAAAAACTGCATTTTAACCCAGTGTTCCAGCTAGGTTTTCAAAAGGGCAGGGTGCCAATCCTGAAAAAGGGCATTTAACGCGCGATATGATAATATGAAAAGGGCATATTTTAATAAAAGATGTTAATCAAACATTTGTGTTTATTCATTGAATCACAGGTTATGCAAGAACAACATCAGTAGCCCATATAGAACTCTATCTTTCTACTTTTAAGGCTGAAAAACTTGTCAACCAGCTTGTCACACAAGCTTTTTTATCATTGCTTGGCACAGTTGAACTTTATAAGCAGTATGTTTTGAAAGGTGACCTGTTTTATACTGTTTCTGTGGTCTGCCACATTTTACCAGTTTCACCTTTCTACCCCTGCTGTGCT
Organism: Mytilus edulis; assembly: GCA_019925275.1. Classification (NCBI taxonomy): domain Eukaryota; kingdom Metazoa; phylum Mollusca; class Bivalvia; order Mytilida; family Mytilidae; genus Mytilus; species Mytilus edulis. Next base: position 30,968 of record JAHUZM010000318.1, on the reverse strand, counting down.
TAATGGCAATACAGCACAAAACAACTGTGCTCAGTAAATTCACAATTTTAGGATATAAAGCAACAGTGAAAAATTGTATCAAAAATAAAGAATACAGAAAAAGATGACCAAGGCACCCTACCAACACTGTTACTAAGACCCTCTTTAACTTTTCCCATAACTCGAAATAAATACCTAAACATATATATTCTTAAGCAAGATACATGTAGACATATTTTAGAATATGTAAATGGGTTACTCAATGCTAGGAAAAAAAATCAGATTGAGTTATCTTTTTTTATTCGGGTGTGCTCCTTCTTTGGAGGATTATAAACAGTACGTAAATATGATGTAAAATGATCACAATATGGCGGCTGATTTTGTTATTTTCGTATCAAAAATGAAGGCAGTCAATGACAAATACGTCTGAATTTTCTGTTTATTTTACGGAAAACAAGAAAAACAATGTCTTCAACGAGTTTATTATGGTTTTCCAACTTACTGTCATTACGTTTCCTCCATGAAACTACGGTAAACATCGCAAATTGTGCCCAAGTTGTTGTATGCACATTTCTTCAAAGATAATTGCCGACTGACCGATTTTATTTGAATGAATTAATGTTGATGATCATTAATGACCCATCCGATAAACGGATTACCTATAACAACAGATTATGACACCAGTTGTAACCATTGATCAGCTTGGGGTCGTAAACAAATTCATACACTTTTCCCCAGGTAAAATTTAGTAATAAGCGTATCATATCAATACGCACAAATTAATATGCAATCGATCTTCAAAAAAGGCAGGGCGCCCTGGAAACTGTAAAAAGGGCACAGGGCGCCACTGGGAAAAGGGCGGGCGCCGCGCCCTCTGAAAACGGCCTAGCTGGAACACTGTAACCCTATGTTCTATTTTTAGCCGTGGCGGCCATCTTGGTTGAATGGCCAGGTCATCGGACACATTTTTCAAACTAGATACCCCAAAGATGATTGTGGCCTAGTAGTTTCAGTGGAGATTTTGTAAAAGATTACTTAGATTTATGAAAAATGGTTAAAGATTGACTATAAAGGGCAATAACTCCTAAAGGGGTCAACTGACCATTTTGGTCATGTTGACTTAGTTGTAGATCTTACTTTGCTGAACATTATTGCTGTTTACAATTTATCTCTATCTATAATAATATTCAAGATAATAACCAAAAACAGCAAAATTTCCTCAAAATTACCAATTCAGGGGCAGCAACCCAACACCCATTGACCGATTCATCTGAAAATTTCAGGGCAGATAGATCTTGACCTGATAAACATTTTTATCCCATGTCAGATTTCCTCAAAATGCTTTGGTTTTTGAGTTATAAGCCAAAAACTGCATTTTACCCCTATGTTCTATTTTTAGCGGTGGCGGCCATCTTGGTTGGTTGACCAGGTCACGCCACACATTTTTTAAACTATATACTCCAAAGATGATTGTGGCCAAGTTTGGATTAATTCGGCCCAGTAGTTTCAGAGGAGAAGATTTTTGTAAAAGATTACTTTAATTAAAGAAAAATGGTTAAAAATTGACTATAAAGGGCAATAACTCCTAAACAGGTCAACTGACCATTTTGGTCATGTTGACTTATTTGTAGATCTTACTTTTCTGAACATTATTGCTGTTTACAGTTTATCTCTATCTATAATAATATTCAAGATAATAACCAAAAACAGCAAAATTTCCTCAAAATTACCAATTCAGGGGCAGCAACCCAACAACCAATTGACCGATTCATCTGAAAATTTTAGAGCAGATAGATCTTGACCTGATAAACATTTTTACCCCATATCAGATTTGCCCTTAATGCTTTGGTTTTTGAGTTATAAGCCAAAAACTGCATTTTACCCCTATGTTCTATTTTTAGCCGTGGCGGCCATCTTGGTTGGTTGACCGGGTCACGCCACACATTTTTTAAACTAGATACCCCAATGATGATTGTGACCAAGTTTGGTTTGATTTGGCCCAGTAGTTTCAGAGGAGAAGATTTTTGTAAAAGCTAACGCCGGACGACGCCGGACCCGGACGCAAAGTGATGAGAAAAGCTCACTTGGCCCTTTGGGCCAGGTGAGCTAATAATAATGATACAATCATAAATAGACTATTCTAGACGAAAACTCACTGACTTACAATGATATATCTGTAGACATAAAAATATACATTTTCTTGTTCAATTAAAACAAAAATTACTTTTAATATAACAATAAGGTAATGTCAGACTAGATCATATGAAATATTATCTCAGTAACAGGGACTCTAAAAGATCTTTAGTTTTTTAAGGGGAGCTATATTTGATTTTTTGTTCTCCCCCTGAGGGGAGTGGGCCGATCCTGGAGGTACTGCAATACCAGGCCAACCCGTGACGAGAGCGGAGCAAGCCCCTGACATCTCATCGAGTACCAAAAATCAGTTTAATATCGAAGTACCCACATGGGGTACGTATCAGATATTAAGCTGATAAGAACAGATACTACACTTTGATCTTAGCCAAAAGGCCGAGAAGCGATACCAGCAATTTAAAAATCTTAGGTAGTCTAATATCAAAACAATTTCATTGGTGAAGGTATGGATCAAGAAAAAAATTGAGAAAATTCATCTGCAAATCAATTAATAATGAGCTTTTAATCATATTTTATTTCAATAAATTTCAACAATATAAATATTTCTTATTTTTTTGGTATAAATATTATTTACTTAAAATAATTGATTTTAACATAAACAATTAATTACTTTATCAAGTAGGCTATTTTTCTATCTAGATTATCGTTCCTGCCAGTTATTAAACCTATTATCTACGTTTACACTATACAGGCTATTTATAGATAACATTATCATTGTCCACTTAACATGTTAGTCATGTGTGCCCACAGCAAATATCTACACTCATTTATATCTCCAGGATTTATCATTCAATTTTATATTTTATCACAAAAAAGTAAATGAATGAACAACTTGTCAGTAAATTAATTATTAAATATCAAGTGATTTAAAAATAAAAGGGAAAAAACTTTAGAGAGCTATTTTAATATGTCTAGAAATTTTATACTGGCAAAATTAAAAGACAAATCATAATATTTAAAAACATTTTGTAAATACTCATGTTTAAATCAAAAGTACCAATAAAGTAAGATACCATCATAATATCTAGAGTGTTTAGCTTTAACTTAAAATAATTCTAAAATCTGCAGGTTAATACAAAAATTAAGTGATGTTTTGTTTTTCTTAAATTGAGAAAATCTCTGGGAAATCTGTGCTAGACTTTCTTTGTAATATGTCTAAAGGGGGTGAAAGTCTACAAATGCAGAAAGTGAAATTATAAAACAAATATTACCAACAAAGGGACAAAAGAGTATCTGAATATGACATGCATATATTTCTACTAATAAACAATACAATATGAAAAGACTATTATTAACAGAGAAATGACTTAAGATTCCGTAGTTATACAAAAATAACAAAATTTTCTTGTACAATAAATATAATCATTCTATAAAAAATAAAGACATATGACTGGCTATCAGGGTATGAAAAATTCACTTTTATAGTAAAATGCAATGAATCTTAAAACATTTTGAATTTTTTAAGGGACCTTTATTTAATTTATTTGTTCTCCCCCTGAGGGGAGTGGGCCGATCCTGGAGGTACTGCAATACCAGGCCAACCCGTGACGAGAGCGGAGCAAGCCCCTGACATCTCATCGAGTACCAAAAATCAGTTTAATATCGAAGTACCCACATGGGGTACGTATCAGATATTAAGCTGATAAGAACAGATACTACACTTTGATCTTAGCCAAAAGGCCGAGAAGCGATACCAGCAATTTAAAAAATCTTAGGTAGTCTAATATCAAAACAATTTCATTGGAGAAGGTATGGATCAAGAAAAAATTGGGAAAATTCACTTGCAAATAACTCAATCGTGAGCTTTTCTTCATTTTTTATTTCAATAAGTTTCAACAATATAAATAATTCTTATTTTTTTGGTATAAATATTATTTACTTAAAATAATTGATTTTAACATAAACAATTAATTACTTTATCAAGTAGGCTATTTTTCAATCTAGATTATCGTTCCTGCCAGTTATTTAAACCTATTATCTACGTTTACACTATACAGGCTATTTATAGATAACATTATCATTGTCCACTTAACATGTTAGTCATGTGTGCCCAAAGCAAATATCTACACTCATTTATATCACCAGGATTTATCATTCAATTTTATATTTTATCACAAAAAAGGAAATGAATGAACAACTTGTCAGTAAATTAATTATTAAATATCAAGTGATTTAAAAATAAAAGGGAAAAAACTTTAGAGAGCTATTTTAATATGTCTAGAAATTTTATACTGGCAAAATTAAAAGACAAATCATAATATTTAAAAACATTTTTTAAATACTCATGTTTAAACCAGAAGTATCAATAAAATAAGATTAACTATCATAATAGCTTTAACTTAAAATAATTCTAAAATCTGCAGGTTAATACAAAAATTCAGTGATGTTTTGTTTTTCTTAAATTGAGAAAATCTCTGGGAAATCTGTGCTAGACTTTCTTTGTAATATGTCTAAAGGGGGTGAAAGTCTACAAATGCAGAAAGTGAAATTATAAAACATATTACTGAGAAAGGAACAAAAGAGTATCTGAATATGACATGCATATATTTCTACTAATAAACAATACAATATGAAAAGACTATTATTAACAGAGAAATGACTTAAGATTCCGTAGTTATACAAAAATAACAAAATTTTCTTGTACAATAAATATAATCATTCTATAAAAAATAAAGACATATGACTGGCTATCAGGGTATGAAAAATTCACTTTTATAGTAAAATGCAATGAATCTTAAAACATTTTGAATTTTTTAAGGGGACCTTTATTTGATTTATTTGTTCTCCCCCTGAGGGAGTGGGCCGATCCTGGAGGTACTGCAATACCAGGCCAACCCGTGACGAGAGCGGAGCAAGCCCCTGACATCTCATCGAGTACCAAAAATCAGTTTAATATCGAAGTACCCACATGGGGTACGTATCAGATATTAAGCTGATAAGAACAGATACTACACTTTGATCTTAGCCAAAAGGCCGAGAAGCGATACCAGCAATTTAAAAATCTTAGGTAGTCTAGTATCAAAACAATTTCATTGGAGAAGGTATGGATCAAGATAAAATTGGGAAAATTCATCTGCAAATCAATTAATAATGAGCTTTTCATTATATTTTATTTCAATAAATTTCAACAATATAAATAATTCTTATTTTTTTGGTATAAATATTATTTACTTAAAATAACTGATTTTAACATAAACAATTAATTACTTTATCAAGTAGGCTATTTTTCTATCTAGATTATCGTTCCTGCCAGTTATTTAAACCTATTATCTACGTTTACACTATACAGGCTATTTATAGATAACATTATCATTGTCCACTTAACATGTTAGTCATGTGTGTCCAAAGCAAATATCTACACTCATTTATATCTCCAGGATTTATCATTCAATTTTATATTTTATCACAAAAAAGGAAATGAATGAACAACTTGTCAGTAAATTAATTATTAAATATCAAGTGATTTAAAAATAAAAGGGAAAAAACTTTAGAGAGCTATTTTAATATGTCTAGAAATTTTATACTGGCAAAATTAAAAGACAAATCATAATATTTAAAAACATTTTGTAAATACTCATGTTTAAATCAAAAGTATCAATAAAATAAGATTAACTATCATAATATCTAGAGTGTTTAGCTTTAACTTAAAATAATTCTAAAATCTGAAGGTTAATATACAAATTAAGTGATGTTTTGTTTTTCTTAAATTGAGAAAATCTCTGGGAAATCTGTGCTAGACTTTCTTGGTAATATGTCTAAAGGGGGTGAAAGTTTGCAAATGAAGAAAGTGAAATAATAAAACATATATTACTGAGAAAGGAACAAAAAAAAAAAGAGTATCTGAATATGACATGCATATATTTCTACTAATAAACATACAATATGAAAAGACTATTATTAGCAGAGAAATGACTTAAGATTCTGTAGCTATAGTATACAATAATAACAAAATATTCTTGTACAATAAATATAATCACACTATAAACAAGAGTGCACACACTGAAATGTCTCGCCTTCTTTACTAATCATTGATTTTATGTTGATAGTCCTAAATGTAAAGCTTTATTACAACTGTCACATAAACTTAACATTAACCAAGAAAACCAAAAATTGATCAATGAACCATGAAAATGATGTCAAGGTCAGATAAACATGATAAACCATGCCAGGCAGACATGTACAGCTAACAATTCTTCCATACAACAAATATAGTTGACCTATAGCTTATAGTTTAAGAAAAACAGACCAATACACAACCAGATGCTCCGCAGGGCGTAGCTTTATACGACCGCAGAGGTTGAACCCTGAACGGTTAGGGCAAGTATGGACACAACATTCAAGCTGGATTCAGCTCTAAATTTGGATTGTGATTAAATAGTTGACACAGCATAGGTTTCTGACACAGAATGAATGTGTTCTAATGAACTTAAAATTTTTGTTTCTCTTAGAGCAATTCACTATGCTGTTGAATATTAATCCTCTCAAAAAAATGTTTGAAGAAATTTTCTTTTTTATTTATGAAATTTCAAATGAGAAAAATTGAACCCAATTTTTTTAATCACATCCCCCTTTCCCTTATTCCAAAACTAATCTCAATTAAAATTTCTAATGGAGTTTGCAACAATAACTACTCATTTAAATACATCATAAAATATTAAGATGTAAAAAAACTGCTTGTTATCACTGAATGGTAAAGATTATTTTAATTTATCAGTTGGTAGTAAAAAGTGAATATACATTGTATATTGTATATAACAAAGATTTAAGTTGATTCTGGACAAAGAAAGATAACTCCAATTAAAAAAAAATCTTGCTATTGCACAATATTTTGCAATTAGATATTTCTTGCTTACTATTCTGGACAAAGAAAGATAACTCTAATTAATTTTTTTTTTGATATTTCACAATATTGTGCAATTAGATATTTCTTGCCATTGCGCAATACTGTGCAATTGAAAAGACTTGCTATTGCACAATACTTAATATAATAATTTTAGATCCTGATTTGGACCAACTTGAAAACTGGGCCCATAATAAAAAATCTAAGTACATTTTTGAATTCAGCATATCAAAGAACTTCAAGATTTCAATTTTTGTTAAAATCAGACTAAGTTTAATTTTGGACCCTTTGGACTTTAGTGTAGACCAATTTGAAAACAGGACCAAAAATGAAGAATCTACATACACAGTTAGATTTGGTATATCAAAGAACCCCATTTATTCAATTTTTGATGAAATCAAACAAAGTTTAATTTTGGACCCCGATTTGGACCAACTTGAAAACTGGGCCAATAATCAAGAATCTAAGTACATTTTTAGATTCAGCATATCAAAGAACCTAACTGATTCATTTTTTGTCAAAATCAAACTAAGTTTAATTTTGGACCCTTTGGACCTTAATGTAGACCAATTTGAAAACGGGACCAAAAGTTAAGAATCTACATACACAGTCATGACAGTTAGATTCAGCATATCAAAGAACCCCAATTATTCAATTTTGATGAAATCAAACAAAAGTTTAATTTTGGACCCTTTGGGCCCCTTATTATGTTGGGACCAAAACTCCCAAAATCAAACCCAACCTTTCTTTTATGGTCATAAACCTTATGTTTAAATTTCATAGATTTCTATTTACTTATACTAACGTTATGGTGCGAAAACCAAGAAAAATGCTTATTTGGGTCCCTTTTTGGCCCCTAATTCCTAAACTGTTGGGACCTAAACTCCCAAAATCAATACCAACCTTCCTTTTGTAGTCATTAACATTGTGTTTAAATTTCATTGATTTCTATTTACTTAAACTAATGTTATTGTGCGAAAACCAAGAATAATGCTTATTTGGGCCCTTTTTTGGCCCCTAATTCCTAAACTGTTGAGACCAAAACTCCCAAAATCAATCCCAACCGTTCTTTTGTGGTCATAAACCTTGTGTCAAAATTTCATAGATTTCTATTAACTTAAACTAAAGTTATAGTGCGAAAACCAAGAGAATGCTTATTTGGGCCCTTTTTGGCCCCTAATTCCTAAAATGTTGGGACCAAAACTCCCAAAATCAATACCAACCTTCCTTTTGTGGTCATAAACCTTGTGTTAAAATTTCATAGATTTCCATTCACTTTTACTAAAGTTAGAGTGCGAAAACTAAAAGTATTCGGACACCGGACGACGACGACGACGACGACGACGCCGACGACGACGACGACGACGACGACGACGCCGACGCCAACGTGATAGCAATATACGACGAAAATTTTTTCAAAATTTGCGGTCGTATAAAAACTAAACACTGAGCAATGAACTGTGAGAATGAGGTCAAGGTCAAATAAAATCTGTGCGACTGACATATGATCATAAAATATTTACATACACCAAATATAGTTGGCCTATTGCTTATTGTATTAGAAAAATAGACCAAAACTCAAAACTTAACTTTGACCACTGAACCATGAAAATGAGGTCAAGGTCAGATGACACCTACCAGCTAGACATGTACACCTTACAATCATTCCATACACCAAATATAGTAGACCAATTGCATACAGTATAATCAAAACAGACCAAAACACAAAAACTTAACTATAACCACTGAACCATGAAAATGAAGTCAAGGTCAGATGACACCTGCCAGTTGGACATGTACACCTTATAGTCCTTCCATACACCGAATATACTAGACCTATTGCTTATAGTATCTGAGTTATGGACTTGACCACCAAAACTTAACCTTGTTCACTGATCCATGAAATGAGGTCTAGGTCAAGTGAAAACTGTCTGACGGGCATGACGACCTTGCAAGGTATGCACATACCAAATATAGTTACTACTTATAATAAGAGAGAATTTAATATTACAAAAAATTTTAACTTTTTTTTTCAAGTAGTCACTGAACCATGAAAATGAGGTCAAGGACATTGGACATGTGACTGTTGGAAACTTCGTATCATGAGGCCTCCATATACAAAGTATGAAGCATCCAGGTCTTCTATCTTCTAAAATAGAAAGCTTTTAAGAAGTTAGCTAACACCACCGCCGCCGGATCACTATCCCTATGTCGAGCTTTCTGCAACTAAAGTCGCAGGCTCAACAAAAATAAAGACACATGACTGGCTATAAGGGTATGAAAAATTCACTTTAGTTAAATGCAATGAATCTAAAAAGATCTTGAGTTTTTTAAGGGGAGCTATATTTGATTTATTTGTTCTCCCCCTGAGGGGAGTGGGCCGATCCTGGAGGTACTGCAATACCAGGCCAACCCGTGACGAGAGCGGAGCAAGCCCCTGACATCTCATCGAGTACCAAAAATCAGTTTAATATCGAAGTACCCACATGGGGTACGTATCAGATATTAAGCTGATAAGAACAGATACTACACTTTGATCTTAGCCAAAAGGCCGAGAAGCGATACCAGCAATTTAAAAATCTTAGGTAGTCTAATATCAAAACAATTTCATTTAAGAAGGTATGGATCAAGAAAAAATTGGGAAAATTAATTTGCAAATCAATTAATAATGAGTTTTTCTTCATTTTTTATTTCAATAAATTTCAACAATATAAATATTTCTTATTTTTTTGGTATAACAATTATTTAATTTGAAATATTGATTTTGACATAAACAATTAAATTATTGTACTGAGTAGACAACTTTTCTCCCTAGATTATTGTTCTTGCCAGTATTTTAAACCTATTATCTACGTTTACACTATACAGGCTATTTATAGATAACTTGTCCACTTTACATGTTAGTCATATGCCTACAGAACCGTACACAAACAGTCATGCTAGATGGAGAACAATCAGAAAAAATTGGGTAACATCTGGGTGCCACAAGGCACTGTCCTTGGCCCAATTTTATTCCTCATTTACATAAACGATTTCCCAGAATATTTACATCACAGCACCATAAGATTATTTGCCGATGACAGCATCATCTATAGAAACATCAAAAACACAGATGATGCTGCCAAACTACAACAGGATTTAAATTCAGCGGCACAATGGGAAAAAGACTGGTTAATGTCATTCCATCCAGACAAATGTTCCATACTAAGAATTACACAAAAAAAGAAACCAGTCAACCATGACTACATCCTGCATGGTCACATCCTCCAAACTGAAACAGCTACAAAATATTTAGGCATAACCATCCAATCTGATCTAAAATGGAATAAACACATCAATAACGTAACAGCTAATGCAAACAGACAACTGAATTTTCTCAAACGTAACCTTAAAGTTTCATCCCAAAAAATCAAAGAAAGGGCATACATGTCATTAGTTAGACCTAAGCTTGAGTACAGTTCTTGCGTCTGGGACCCTCACACCAAAAGTCAAATCAACCAAATTGAGATGGTCCAACGCAGAGCTGCTCGCTACACATGTAATAAATATCACAATACCAGCTCTGTCTCAAACATGCTTGATCACCTACAATGGCCTACATTAGAACTGAGACGTATACAAACAAGACTAGTGGTATTCTATAAGATCATACACCAACACATAGCAATTTACCCTAAAGATCTTCTAGTTAAATCAGACAGTAGAACAAGATATAAACATACAAACCACTTTAAACAAATTCAAACAAATAAAGATTCATACAAGTTTTCATTTTATCCACATACAATAGTACAATGGAACCTACTTCCTACATCAGCAATCCTTTGTACAACAGTCGACGGCTTCAAAGAGCAGATTTCTATATCTGCTCTTTCACAAATATTCTAAAAAATGCATAACATGTACATAGTTTTAACAAGAAATATACATAGGATAACAATCCACAAAAAAAAATTAATTAAATCACTGTTATATTTTTACTTTATTTATTTTCTAAGCACCAATGCAATGTAACGTAATATTACTGCAAATTTATTTATTTTTAATTGTAAATAAGCCACGCATGCAACGGCACGTAATAGTCAAAGTTGTGACTGAGTGCGGAAATATGAAGATAGATAGCAAATATCTTTTATTTACATTAATAGCTCCAGAATTATCATTCAATTTCCCATTTAATCAAAAATAGAAAATCAATGAAAAAAATTAAATCAATGGTAAATAAATTGATAAAAGTGATTTAAGATAAAAAGGAAAAAAACATAAGAGAATTACTTTTAACATTTTTGTAATCTTATACTTGTCAAGTCTACAGACAAACTAATTTTTTGCTAATATTTTTTATAATGCTTCTGATTTAAACCTAGAGTATCAACATTTTGGATATTATCATAAGTTTTCTCACTACGATATAGCCTTGTTGTGCTAATGCGACGTAAAGCAACCAACAATCAATCAATCAATAGAGACTTATGTTTAAACTTGAAACATAGCTAGCTGGAAAGTGATGTCTAAATTTTTAATTGTGAAAATCTGCACTTGACTGGCTTTGAAATATCCTAAGAAAAAGGGGGGTATATTGAGATAGAGAGGAGACCTCTGTCAATATCATTACATAGTTATTTTTCACATTTTCAAATTTTCTATAAAAATAATTTGTATATCCTTCAAACAAATACCAGCTGTCATCAAATTAATACATTAAATAATATTCAAAATTTACATGTGATATTGTTTGCTAAATAGTTGGATTTGGTATTTTTTGGGGGTGGGTGGGTGGGGGAAGGGGGGTGGGAAGCACCTTTTTTTTCTAATATATTTACCAGAGTTTCTTTCTTTGCTTTTTGGTTTTGGCTTGAACTACAATAAGAAATAAAACATGGCTCAAGTTCAAATATCTTGTCTGCATTGTCATATCAAATTATTGTCAATATATGCTCCATGAACATCAACTGCTCATGGTTGACATTTTATCAAATAACATTTCAATAGTCAGAGAGCAAAAAATTGGAAATGAAACAAATCTCTTTTTTCTTTAAATGCATAATTTAACATACTCTAAAACACTTTTTTCATTCGACAGAAATAATTTAATGCACTACTGAATACTTGAAAGGGTGTTAGGAATTCAGTATTGGTTTAGTTTTATTTTCTCTTTAATTAAAAATTCTTGAATCGATTTGAGTTCTATTTCACACTTATAAACAAAAGGACAGGTGCAATGGTCATAAGTAACCTTTTTCTTAGATTCTTAAAAATTGGCATGATAAATAGGTTTTCTAATGTGTTTTTCTTCAGAAGATATATTTTAAAAAAGTTGTGGTATGAGTCAACTCTACACAAGAGACCAAATGACACAGAGCAGGAATGACGTACCAATGTCTTCCAGGGATACCTCATAAATTTTCATGACACAAACAAACTTTTTTAATTTGTCTTGAAAATTACAAATCCTATGTATGGATTTTTTTTATTTAGTAAAACACAATTTTGTTATCAAAACATTAAGCCATGAAGGAATCCCATAAAACCCTTTTAAAAAGAAAATTGGCACTTTATCATTATAAATTATGTTTTGGTAGTATGTAGTAACATATTTCATTATAACAAGAAAGAATTTTATTTTTTCATTCCCTGAGCTGCAATGCATTGTTTATATCAAAGTTTTCAGAGGTGCGTGACAGCTGCCTTCTGTTAGGAGGAATAAATATATGTTGACACACATATAAGTTGTTTCAATATACAGAATAGAAAATTAAGGGCAAAAAGTAGAATAAAAAGGAGAAATAAGGTTTAAAAATTACTGACTACTGTTATAAAGTACCCCCCATCCAGACCCTCTTTTACGAAAAAGAACAAAAACAGGCTTGGTCAAATATTGAGCTGGAAGTAGATATAGAAGTAATCAATATTGGATAACCCAACTCTTCCGGACCAGGCATACTATATTAGAGTATACAAATGTATTTAAACCTACGAAAAACGGGACCAATACATTTCAGTCATAGTGTAAATTTGCATATCAGTTTTAATTCTTTCATATTTTGATATTTTACTGTAGATACAGTTCTTGTATTTTGGTTAATGAAATAAAACAGATTTATTATGTTTATTGTATATAAGAATATTTGATAACTTTTTTGTATTTAATAATTCCTCTTAATTGACATATTACTTAAGAAGGGACAGAACTGCATGCATATATCTATTTTTTCCTTTGTTCTATTTTTAGCTTTTGGAAATTCCTATTAACATTTACTTTCTGTTTAACAGTAATTTCTATTAGACACAATACTTCAAGCCTTTTAAACTATTTTACCTGTGTCATGTGTGTTCAAAATATAGAAAGTCAAATCAACCACACAAAAGTTGCTGTGCACAACTATGGATTTAAGTGTGAAAAACTGTTGACATTATAAATAATTTAGAATAGATCATTTTAATCAAAAAGTGCAGCTTAAGTGTAATAAATGATACCTTATCTTACAACCTTAAGGGTGATAAGTTATCTTCACCGAAGGGTACAATGATTATAAGAACCAGATGCTCTGCAGGGCACAGCTTTATACGACCGCAGAGGTTGAACCCTGAACCGTTGGGGCAAGTATGGACACAACATAGGTTTCTGACACAGAATGAATGTGGTCTAATGAATTTAAAATATTTGTTTTGCCTTTGAGCAATTCACTATTCTGTTGAATATTAATACTCTCAAAAAAAATGTTTGAAGAAATTTTCTTTTTATTTATGAAATCTGAAATGAGAAAATTTAACACCCCCCCCCCCCCCCCCCCCCCCCCCCAATTTTTTTTCACATCCCCCTTTCCCTTTTTCCAAAACTGATCTCAATTCAAATTTCTAATGAAGTTTACAACAATAACTACTCATTTAAATACATCATAAAATTTTAATATGTAAAATAAAGTGCTTGTAATCACTGAATGGTAAAGATTGTTTTAATTTATCAGTTGGTAGTAAAAGTGAATATACATTGTATATTGTATAAAACAATGATTTAGGTTGATTCAACTACTATTCTGGACAAAGAAAATTAACTCCAATTGAAAATGTCTTGCTATTGCACAATATTGTGCAATTAGATATTTCTTGGTATTGCGCAATACTGTGCAATTGAAAATATTTACTATTGCACAATACTGTGCAATTGAAGATTTCTTGCTATTGCTGAATACTGTGCAATTGAAAATTCCTTGCTACAGCACAATACTTAATATAATAATTTTGGATCCTGATTTGAACCAACTTGAAAACTGGGCCCATAATCAAAAATCTAAGTACATGTTTAGATTCAGCATATCAAAAAAGCCCAAGAATTCAATTTTTGTTAAAATCAAACTTAGTTTAATTTTGGACCCTTTGGACTTTAATGTAGACCAATTTGAAAATGGGACCTAAAATTAAGAATCTACATACACAGTTAGATTTGGCATATCAAAGAACCCCAATTATTCAATTTTTGTTGAAATCAAACAAAGTTTAATTTTGGACCCCGATTTGGACCAACTTGAAAACTGGGCCAATAATCAAAAATCTAAGTACATTTTTAGATTCAACATACCCCAAGGTTTCATTTTTTGTTAAAATCAAACTAAGTTTAATTTTGGACCCTTTGGACCTTAATGTAGACCAATTTGAAAACAGGACCAAAAATTAAGAATCTACATACACAGTTAGATTCGGCATATCAAAGAACCCCCATTATTCAATTTTTGATGAAATCAAACAAAGATCAATTTTGGACCCTTTGGGCCCCTTATTCCTCAACTGTTGGGACCAAAAAACCCAAAATCAAAACCAACCTTCCTTTTATGGTCATAAACCTTGTGTTTAAATTTATAGATTTCTATTTACTTATACCAAATTTATAGTGCGAAAACCAAGAATAATGCTTATTTGGGCCCCTTTTTGGCCCCTTATTCCTAAACTGTTGGGACTTCAACTCCCAAAATCAATCCAAACCTTCCTTTTGTGGTCATAAACCTTGTGTTTAAATTTCATTGATTTCTATTTACTTATACTAAAGTTATAGTGCGAAAACAAAGAATAATGCTTATTTGGGCCCCTTTTTGGCCCCTAATTCCTAAACTGTTGGGACCTCAACTCCCAAAATCAATCCCAACCTTCCTTTTGTGGTCATAAACCTTGTGTCAAAATTCCATAGATTTCTATTTTCTTAAACTAAAGTTTTAGTGTGAAAACCAAGAAAATGCTTATTTGGGCCCTTTTTGGCCTAATTCCTAAACTGTTGGGACCAAAACTCCCAAAATCAATCAATCCCAACCTTCCTTTTGTGGTCATAAACCTTGTGTTAAAATTTCATAGATTTCTATTCACTTTTACTAAAGTTAGAGTGCGAAAACTAAAAGTATTCGGACGACGACGATGACGCAGACAACGACGCCAACATTATACCAATATACGACCAAAAAATTTTCAATTTTTGCGGTCGTATAAAAACCAAAAAAAATGCTTATTTGGGACCTTTTTTTGGCCCCTAATTCCTAAACTGTTGGAACCAAAACTCCCAAAATCAATCCCAACCTTCCTTTTGTGGTCACAAACCTTATGTTAAAATTTCATAGATTTCTGTTTACCTAAACTAAAGCTATAGTGCGAAAACCAAATGTCTTCAGAAGACGACACCGACGTCATACCAATATTCAACCAAAAAATTTTCAATTTTCAAAATCGTAAAAGTGAAATAATTTCTGTCATGAATTTTGCACGAAGAATAAATACTTTGATTGAACCCTGTGTGACCGAGTCACTGTCTTCTTGTATGTATTAAATCTCTGTTTTACTTGATATTCCCGATTTAGTATACACACTTATGATATAATTGGTTTACGGGTTTTAAAAAAGTATTTCTTGACGATCCAATTTTATTTGAAAAATACCGAGCACGCAAAATAAGCATTCGAAAATCACGATGCATGCTAAATTAAATAAGCAGAACACGTTGAACGAGACACCTGTCTTGCACGACTGAACATCAAATAAAAAAGTAAAAACACGTTGAACATGAAATAAAAAACAGTGATCACGTGGCACAAAAATAACCCTTTACCACCCTCAACAAAATTAAAATGGTCAAACATCTTAAAATTTCGCATTACCATGATTACTGTGCAATTGAAGATTTCTTCTTGAAACTTTTAAATATAATTTATAAGAAAAAAAATGGGACAAATCCCCACTTTCCCTTTGTGATATGGAACCTTGTGGTACAATGTCAGATAGATCCATACACTCACACACAAGTTTTCCTCCAGAATCTACAAAAATGCTTGTTTTTCGCTCCTTTTTTGGCCCCTAATTCCTAAACTGTTGGTATCATAACCCCCACAATCAATCCCAACCTTCCCTTTGTGGTACTGAACCTTCTTAAAATATTTCATAGAGATCCATTTACTGAAACAAATGTAATTGTCTAGAAACCAAATGTGTCTTCAGACGATGACACGGATGACGACTTCATAGCATTATAAGAACCAGGGTTTCCGCTGGCGGTCGCCATTTTCGCAAATAATAATTGTGGCGATAAAAATTCGTCATTTGCGAAAGAATTTGGCGAAAGAAATATATAAATCGATTTATTTTCCTCAATCTTGTTTATTTACTTTTTTTCGAGTTTCTCGGACTTTACCCGATCAGACAATACTCGGAATTCACCTTGACCTCATTAAGATTTAGACAGAAAATCAATAATCAGCTGATTGCATTTTATAGCTATCGACAACAAAGGACTAATTAATAAAGGTGTTGATTGAATTGTTTCACAAAAGGATATGGTCAAATGGCTTCCGCTATAAATGTCACATACAGAATTTATTTACATCTTTGCGACGCACGTGTTTGAAGCAAACTTTTGACATCCCTCCCTTTAAAGATAGTTTTGAAAAGAAAGCTGTTGTTGTGACGAAAATTGTTCAAAAGCAAGAAAAATCTCCGATTTAAAACTTTAATCCTTTTATCCTTTGACTTTAATAAAGTCGTTTGAGTGACACATGCACGTGTTTCAAGCATAGTTGTACGTCTCAACTTTTTCATTTACGATAGTCAAGAAAAGAAAACTGCTGTTATGAAAAAATCTATCCAAAACGCTGGGAACAACCCCTCGAATCAGAGTAACCCTTCAATGTAATGACTACACATGAAATGAGGGATCAATTTCATGTGATAAAAGCTTTTGTTTTGTTGTAAAAATTACTTCTTAGTACAAAAGGGCACAACAGGAAAAATATATTTATGTTACTTGGCGAAAAAAATAATAAAGTGGCGAAAAACATATTGTTTTGGCGAAAGAGGTGGCGAAAAAAATAATTGACCCAGGGGAAACCCTGATAAGAACACAAAAAATCTTTTGCGGTTTAAAAATATATAACAGTCATTATTAAAGAAAATATGCAGACAACCAAATAATTCATTTATGTGATTGTATATAGGTATATTTCATGATAGAAACAAGTGTTTTCTTTCTTTCATGATTAAACTGGAAGATGACTTGATAAGTTTGGGTCCAACTTATCAATGATGGTCCATTCATAATGATGTCAAAGTTTTTAAGGCCAGGACAAAATATTTAAAGTTCCAAATCCACAATTTTCAGTTTTATTACAAGCTAAGCAGAATGATACAGACAGTGGGACCATCAATAATATGTGTACTCATAGCACCAGGTAGAGAAGATAGTTGAAATAAAGCTAACCAGCAAGTGACTTTGTGCAATATATAATCCTCAAAAATCATCCAATCAGGGACCTGACTACAATGTTTGATGGTCGAGAGATGCATGTGTTGTTTCAATAATTTTACTTTAAGAGTACTTCAAAGGCGTCAATGGACCTTCGATGTGAGAAATATAGAAGAAAGGTTTGACAGATCATGGAGATAAAGAAAAATTAAATACAAGAATATAATAAAATTAAAACTTACTATTTCTGGGGGTGGTTTAATCCTTGGTACAAATGATCCTTGTAGTCTAGCTTCTATCTGGTGTTTAGATATATAAAAACTGTAATCAGAAAATATATCTTATTTTAAAAACATTTACAGTAATTTTTTTTAATTACTCATAAAGAATGACGCCTATTATGCTAAATTTGAAAAACAGCAGCGCCATGAGCAAGATATGCCTGTTGCTTTTTCAATAAATTGATAAAAAAATTCGTAAGGGTTCCACGGAACCCAGTGTCTCGCCTACTTTTGCTGTTAATCGAAGACTCAACAAAAATGAGGAAAAACATCAATAACAATTTCCCTCTCGATACTGTCTTTTGATTGAAAGAAGCTTCCAAGTTTGGTAAAAAATCCAGAATAGTTTATGAATCTAATAAATGTTTTATAAACTTTAACTGCAGACTGTATGTAATGTTAACTGGAAGAAAAACTAAGTTCATTTATAAGTAAAATACGGAAAAAGTTAATTTTTTTTTACAAAATTTACTTCTGAATAAATATCTTATGATCAGAAACTAGCTTTTGTCTAAGTTTGGTAGAAATCCAGGATAGTTTAAGAACATTATAAAAATTTTAAAAACTTAAACCACAGAGTGAATGTTTTGTTTCTGGCAAAAAAAACTAAGTCCATTTATAAGTAAAATACGGAAAAGTGGAAATTTATTTTTCCAAAATTTTCTTCTTGATACTATCTTATGATCATAAACAAGCTTCTGTCCAAGTTTGGTACAAATCAAGGATAGTTTATGAAAGTTATTAAAATTTTAAAAACTTTAACCACAGAGTGAATGTAATGTTTCCTCGCAGAAAAACTAAGTCCATTTATAAGTAAAATATGGAAAAGTGGAAATCTATTTTTACAAAATTTTCTTCTTGATACTATCTTATGATCATAAACAAGCTTCTGTCCAAGTTTGGTACAAATCAAGGATAGTTTATGAAAGTTATTAAAATTTTAACCAGATGCTCCGCAGGGCGTAGCTTTATACGACCGCAGAGGTTGAACCCTGAACGGTTGGGGCAAGTATGGACACAACATTCAAGCTGGATTCAGCTCTAAATTTGGATTGTGATTAAATAGTTGACACAGCATAGGTTTCTGACACAGAATGAATGTGTTCTAATGAACTTAAAATTTTTGTTTTCTCTTAGAGCAATTCACTATGCTGTTGAATATCAATCCTCTCGTGAAATTGGGGTAAAAACTCTAATTTGGCATTAAAATTAGAAAGATCATATCATAGGGGACATGTGTACTAAGTTTGAAGTTGATTGGACTTAAACTTCATCAAAAACTACCTTGACCAAAAACTTTAACCTGAAGCGGGACAGACGGACGGACGAACGGACTGACGAACGAACGGACAGACGGACGGACGGACGCACAGACCAGAAAACATAATGCCCCTCTACTATCGTAGGTGGGGCATAAAAATGTTTGAAGAAATTTTCTTTTTTATTTATGAAATTTCAAATGAGAAAAATTGAACCCAATTTTTTTAATCACATCCCCCTTTCCCTTATTCCAAAACTAATCTCAATTAAAATTTCTAATGGAGTTTGCAACAATAACTACTCATTTAAATACATCATAAAATATTAAGATGTAAAAAAAACTGCTTGTTATCACTGAATGTTATTTATTATAATTTATCAGTTGGTAGTAATCAAAGAGCTGAAAGCTCTGAGGAAAAATGACGCCACTGTCTCTAATATTGGGATAGTTTTTATGCAAGTCTTGATTTTCACATACATGTACCTTAATTAGTTTAACAATGCAACATGTCTCGTAAGCATATAATTGATATTTGTATATGTGTGTGTGTGAAGTGAAGGTGACAACTGGCTGTGTTTTTTTTTTAAAACAAATGAATAGGTCAAGACTACCTGAATTGTACAAATAAATACTGAGAAAGGCTTGTATATTTCTCACTGGTACATAGTCTGAATCCGTGTCCGTTCGCGCCCATTCACGTTTGCGCCCACTCATGTTCGCCCCCTTTTACTTTCACACCCTACATGTTCGCACCCAATTTTAATTGGTTTTGTGTTTAATAACTCTGTAAGCAAGTGTTTTCTTATAAGTATAATTGTAGTCATTGTCTCAAAAATAAAGTGTTGAATAAATTTTAATCATGTTTTGGATAGGGTATTGTTAAAAATAATAATAATCCTTTCTAAATAAAGTGGTATTTTGTCAACGTTTTATTTTGTGTTGAATAACTCTTAATCATGTTTTGGTTAGTGTATTGCTATAACTTTGTTTCATTGACTTGTTTCAAAATGAAGTGAGATTCTGACTATGTTTTTTTCTGTGTGTTGAATAAATTTTATCATGTTTTGGTTATAATAGTGGATTGCTATATTTTAGTTCCTATATTTTATTGCTTCGTTGTTTCAGATCAAAGGGACCAAGCTGTTAAAAACAATTATCTTTTGTGTTTTTCCTTTAAAATCTTCAATGTTTTACTCATACCAAGCTATAAATACATTCAGTATTTACACCAAAGCAATTTAAAACAACAATCATGATTTTCCAATTATTCAACTTGAATTTGAATTAAAATTGGGCGCGAATGAGTAGAGTGCGAACGGACCTTGGGTGCGAACATGTAGGGTGCGAAAGTGTATTGGGCGCGAACAGACCTGATACCACAGTCTGAACCCCCTTCTCCCACAAAATATTAAGTAAATAATCTGTTTGTTACTGTTATCAAAGGTCTAATGAAACTCAGGTAATTTCAAACATTTGTCAAAGAATTCTAGTCAAACCGGTACCTGGTTAAATTGGCACCTGGACAAATCAGCACCTGGTTAAATCGACACCTGATATAGTCAATTTGTCACCCATGTTAAATATATATTTTTAACAGTATTTTAAGCAAAAAGAGTAAAAATAAGAAAGGGGTTGCCAGAATTTTTTTCAGTATTTAAGCAAAAAGAGTTAAATACTAACTTTCACATTTTTGGGTGTTCATGTACATTTTGTATATATTTATTTTTCTCAACTAAATGACTTTTTTGGTGTATTTTTAATGATATATAATGTATATATGAGTAGTCCAAATAATTATTACGTCTGGCAAGGCTTTTTTTATTTCATTCTGGGACACCTTCCTATGACCGCAAGGCTTTGTTAATTTTTTTCTGGGACGCCCAGAAAAAAAAATAATATCCTACCCAGACGTCATGATTATTTGGACTAATACATGAGATATTGGATATTTTTATGCATTATTTTAACCAGTTGAGCATTTTACAGGATTGTTGGTTTAATGCTGTTTAAATTTTACTGAAAAAACACCTTAAATTTGCTAATTATTTGGCATGAAAGTTTGATTTATTGAAAGGGACTCATAGTTTTCCATTTTATTTTAATAATTGTCTAATTGTTAAAACAACAGTTGGGTAAGGGATTCGTTGTTTACCTTTATACACAACAACATATTCACTTTGGTTTCCTTATTTACCTAAATACACAACAACATATTCACTATGTACTTGGTAACAGTTATTAATTAATTGAATAGAAAATATTATAACAAATATTATTGGATGCCGAATTGACGTCAAATAGGTGCCGATTTGACTAGATGCCAATTTAACCAGGTGCCGACTTAACTTGTACGTTTCAATTCCTCTGCGATCGTTTGCGGTATTTTCTTGAGAAAACCTATTTTCCATCATCAGAGAGAAGAAGAAACTGCTTGAAAATGATTCTGGAACGCTTCATGATTGTTAAAATAAGTTTAATTCACTCAAATAACAATTTTAAAACTTGCGATGTTTAAACAGGAAGTTTCAAAAGCACGTGTAAAAGAAGAAATTAACCGGTGAGAGTGGAAATCCGTACATGACAGATATCACTATAGTACGACTTTGAAAGTAACACAGTTCCATCCTTTTGTAAAACAGTCTTTAATATACCTATCACATTAATGTTTGAAGGGTCTTAAGCTTATTCAAACCATATAAGTCGGTATGAAACACCAAAACGGAATGAACAATAACCGATTATGTTTTGTAGTTTACAAATTCTAAACTGGTTCCCGTCAAACTACAACACTTTGTTCGAGTGTAGTGGAATACAAGCAGGAACCAGTTTGTTTGTATAGTAAATTATGAAACCGAGTGTAAACTGGTTCCTGGCTGATAACTACACAATGATCATGCATAATGATAACACAAGCAGATTCCAGTTTGTATGGAAAATAGTAAATACGAAACCAAGCGCGGTAGGCAGAGAAATGTTATGAAGTTCAGGTCAGCAGTTATGGAACAATGACTGCGTCATTTTCCAAAAAGTGAATATACATTGTATATTGTATATAACAAAGATTTAAGTTGATTCTGGACAAAGAAAGATAACTCCAATTAAAAAAAATCTTGCTATTGCACAATATTTTGCAATTAGATATTTCTTGCTTACTATTCTGGACAAAGAAAGATAACTCTAATTAAAAAAAAATTTGCTATTTCACAATATTGTGCAATTAGATATTTCTTGCCATTGCGCAATACTGTGCTATTGAAAAGACTTGCTATTGCACAATACTTAATATAATAATTTTAGATCCTGATTTGGACCAACTTGAAAACTGGGCCCATAATAAAAAATCTAAGTACATTTTTGGATTCAGCATATCAAAGAACCCCAAGATTTCAATTTTGTTGAAATCAGACTAAGTTTAATTTTGGACCCTTTGGACTTAAGTGTAGACCAATTTGAAAACAGGACCAAAAATGAAGAATCTACATACACAGTTAGATTTGGTATATCAAAGAACCCCATTTATTCAATTTTTGATGAAATCAAACAAAGTTTAATTTTGGACCCCGATTTGGACCAACTTGAAAACTGGGCCAATAATCAAGAATCTAAGTACATTTTTAGATTCAGCATATCAAAGAACCTAACTGATTCATTTTTTGTCAAAATCAAACTAAGTTTAATTTTGGACCCTTTGGACCTTAATGTAGACCAATTTGAAAACGGGACCAAAAGTTAAGAATCTACATACACAGTCATGACAGTTAGATTCGGCATATCAAAGAACCCCAATTATTCAATTTTGATGAAATCAAACAAAGTTTAATTTTGGACCCTTTGGGCCCCTTATTCTGTTGGGACCAAAACTCCCAAAATCAATACCAACCTTCCTTTTATGGTCATAAACCTTGTGTTTAAATTTCATAGATTTCTATTTACTTAAACTAACGTTATGGTGCAAAAACCAAGAAAAATGCTTATTTGGGTCCCTTTTTGGCCCCTAATTCCTAAACTGTTGGGACCTTAACTCCCAAAATCAATACCAACCTTCCTTTTGTAGTCATTAACATTGTGTTTAAATTTCATTGATTTCTATTTACTTAAACTAAAGTTATTGTGCGAAAACCAAGAATAATGCTTATTTGGGCCCTTTTTTGGCCCCTAATTCCTAAACTGTTGAAACCTAAACTCCCAAAATCAATCCCAACCGTTCTTTTGTGGTCATAAACCTTGTGTCAAAATTTCATAGATTTCTATTAACTTAAACTAAAGTTATAGTGCGAAAACCAAGAAAATGCTTATTTGGGCCCTTTTTGGCCCCTAATTCCTAAAATGTTGGGACCAAAACTCCCAAAATCAATACCAACCTTCCTTTTGTGGTCATAAACCTTGTGTTAAAATTTCATAGATTTCTATTCACTTTTACTTAAGTTAGAGTGCGAAAACTAAAAGTATTCGGACGCCGGACGACGACGACGACGACGCCAACGTGATAGCAATATACGACGAAAAATTTTTCAAATTTTGCGGTCGTATAAAAACTTTAACCACAGAGTGAATGTAATGTTTCCTCGCAGAAAAACTAAGTCCATTTATAAGTAAAATATGGAAAAAATGGAATTTTATTTTTACAAAATTTACTTCTGGATACTTTCTTATGATCATAAACAAGCTTCTGTCCAAGTTTGGTAGAAATTCAGTATAGTTTAAGAAAGTTATTAAAATTTCAAAAACTTTAACCACAGAGTGAATATTTGTGGCCGCCGCTGCCGACGACGCCGACGGAATGTAGGATCACTTAGTCTCGCTTTTTCGACTAAAGTCGAAGACTCGACAAAAATAAAGGAAGGTTTCTTTTTTAGATATAAACCAGTCACCAAAGTTTCATGAAAACTGCTCAAAGCACATTTAGGATATTGTCTGAGAACTGGAAAATCTTTTCTTTAATGATAATAAACACCTGTATATAATTACCTGTGATTCATCCAGTGTGGTATATTATAGTCATCTCCAACTTCTAAATCTGACTTCTGACTTTTACTGTGAAACTAAATGAACAAGAATGTGTCCAAAGTACACGGATGCCCCACTCGCACTATCATTTTCCATGTTCAATGGACCGTGAAATTGGGAAAATAATCTAATTTGGCATTAAAATTAGAAAGATCATGTCATAAGCAACATGTGTACTAAGTTTCAATTTGATTGGACTTCAGCTTCATCAAAAACTACCTTGACCAAAAACATTACCCTGAAACTTCCACTTTCATTTTCTATGTTCAGTGGACCTTGAAATTGGGGTCAAAAGTCAAATTTGGTCTTCAAATCAGAAAGATCATATCATAAGCAACAAGTGTAGTAAGTTTCAAGTTGATTGGACTTCAGCTTCATCAAAAACTACCTTGACCAAAAACTTTAACCTGAAGCGGGACAGACGGACGAACGAACGGACGAACAAACAGACGGATGAACAGACGCACAGACCAGAAAACATAATGCCCCTCTACTATCGTAGGTGGGGCATAATAAAAATAATGTGGTTATATCTATAACAAATGAAGTTTTATCATATCACTTATATATCTTCTTTTTAATATTAGCTCTTTTTTTTATTAGACAATTCTTTTAATACATGTCACTTGAGCTCAAAAGAAACATTTTCAATCAAGAATATACAGTATCATGTACCCAAATAAGGATATCTAGTCTGACTGTGATACTAGTACAAATGGACCAATGGTTTAACTTTGTGACCTTCAGGTTTTAAGTTTTAAAGATTCCAAGGTTGTTTGCATTATCCCTTCTAGTAAATAGACAATCACATTCTTTTTCTTTTTCAAAGATCTGCAAAATAATCCTGTTCTTTTCCTGTGACATGATCAAGCATTGTCATCTTATTTGTTTGGATGTCACAACACCAAGTTCTGAGGTAGGTTGAACTTATATTAAGTGAACTGTACATTGATTATAATAAATAGCCATTTGGTGGATGCCTAAAGAAACTAAAATTAAGAGAATGTATAATATGTTAGAGTTTTGATAAAGGTCTTTAGATAACTCATGTTTCATGAATTTGTTCAAATTGTTAAGTATAAGTTAAAACTCATCAAACAAACAAACCTGAACTAAGCCAGACCAACATAAAGTTTGATTGTTAGTTGTTGAAATGTACTTCAATAACAACATAAGCCTACCTTAAATAGGGGTGCTGCATGTAAAGGTTGTTCTCCCATACAAACCAAATCACTTCCTACACCTAAAATAGTACAATTGAAATTAAGTAAAATGATTATGATAATCATCTTTCTGATAATAAGTGGAAAATTTAAAAAATATAATATATATATAGAGTTCATGTGCATATTACTCAATAAACAATGACTGAAGAAACATGACTAAAGAACACACATGTTCATTTAATTCTCAAGGAAATTAACAAAACACATTAAAAGGAATAAACATTGAATATTTAACTCATCTCTGGATTTAAAATTCATAGAAAATAAAAGCAGTCATACTTAAAAACAACCTACCACAATCAATAGTCCTTTGTTTTGTTATATTGGTCAGTTGTCTGTCCACCTCAAAAACTCCAGGTCCAGGTGTGATGACCACAGCCACTTTTCCAGTACGGTCAAAGTTTCTGTCAAAGTAATACTTCTCAAACACTGAAAATGAAGATATAAATATTATAAAGCAATACAGACTGCATTTTGTATTTATCTTAGGGCTATTCCAGAAAAAAATGTATGGGGAGGTTGGAAGGCAGTTTTTGTCAGCACCCGCCACCCAGACAACTGTAATTGAGAATTATAGTGCATTATAGTGTGAAAAGTTGCTCTGATACCCATCACCCATGTATTATTAATACAATGTGCCTTCCAATCCCCTCCCCCCCATACATTTTTTTCTGGAATAGCCCTTATTGTTTTTTTCATGTCAATGACACATTTACCAACATCTCCTTCATCTTTCCTATCAAGAATTGCTTTAAATAGTTTGATGGAAATGTACCAGTTGTATACTTTTGATAACAGAATATTTATCATAAAAAAGGCCTATTAAAGCTCTTTTTTTTTAAATTTTCACTAACTTTTCTGCTTATCCTTCCAGAGCACTTGAGATCCCAACCCAGTTTTTAGTTTCTACTATTGAGAAAATATTACTTCAAAGAGAGAAATAATCTTCATTGACATTAATATTAAAACACCATAGTCAGTCAACCTGCCAATAAAACCTAACCTCTTTTGGTTGGACTAATTAAAACTTGGTGCAATTTAGATTTGTTTTCTATGTAATGGTAAATCTTATTATTGTAATGATTTTAGGCAACATTAAAGCTCTTTGTGTATTCTTACCATAATCGTCAGTGCCTACCCTGACACTTTTTATGCCATTTTGGATCAAGCACTGTGAAAGTCAGACTGACTCCCTAGTAGTACATGTAGTAAACAGCTAAATAATGTTTGGAAAATAAAATGATATTGCCTACATATCTTCCTGATTATTCTTCAGCATGTTAGAGGAAACGCATGTATAATTTTTCAGCCTTATCTTAGATGAAAATAATGGACAAGCTTTAAAAGGTTTAAACTAAATAACAGAAATCTTTATAAATATTAATATCACTTTAACATATAGCAACAGCATGAATAGTACTTACAATTAAGTGTCATATTAAGTGTTTCCAGGAAGTTTCCTTGAGCAGCAGTAGAGTTATAGGCCTTGGGGATTTTTTCACCAGGCCTTTCATGGTATTTTAAAACATAATCTTGATACTGGTTTATACATTTCCGTAATTTTTTAATTGTTGTTGTCCAGTCTTCATATCGTTCATTTTGTATGATTATTCTACAAAATAAATATTTAAACCTGTCATGGTCAGGTATGAATTGTGTAATTATATGAAAAAAAAGGAAGAAAATTCATTGTTATATGTAAATACAATTTAACACAGTTGGTACTTTAAAAGTATTATATACATCATCTTCAGTTACCCAAGTCTGAGTAAATATCTAACAATCAGTATAGACCTTTGACCTTTGTCACGTTAAGGGATGGTTAATGCTAGGTTCCCCCTGACATGTTTAAATCCGCAACATTTTGTATGTATGTATCTGCCAAGTCAGGAGCAAGTAATTCAGTGGTTGCTGTTTGTTGCTGTGCTACATATTTGTTTTTTGTTCATTTTTAGGAAAATTACATAGTTATAAAATTCTGCCGTTTATTTTCTCGTTCGATTGTTTTACATTTGTCTTTCATGGCCTTTTATAGCTGACTATGCTGTATGGGCTTTGCTAATTGTTGAAGGCTGTACAGTGACCTATAGTTGTTAATTTCTGTGTCATTTGGCCTCTTATAACATGTATAAATAAATGTTTCATTAGCAATCACTCCACATCTTCTTTTTTATACTTAGGTCAAAGTACCCAGTCACTTTTAGAAAAAGTCTAAAAGAATAATCTGCTCTGATTAACTAAAATAACTGTTACTTAATTTTAGAAAAATCTATATTTTAAATGAAAATGAAAACATTTTCACCTGTAAAAGTCCTCATAGAATCTTCCCATATAGTCAACTTGTAAACAGTCCCTCATGAATACTGGAAACTCTTCTGCAAATTGATCAATACTATTTTATCAGTAATGAGAACATATATCATAATTTTAGTCAACAATGAAAAAGACAATCTTTACCATGTTAATTCATTTGTCGAACCTTTCCTTTAGATTAGTTTTGCTATATGCAGTCTCTCTGCATCGATTTTTTTTTCAAGATTTCAATAAATCAAAAAAATAAACAATTCTTTATTAAAGGACAATAACTCCTGTAGAGACTTGCAGGCCCGTAGCCAGGAATTTCGAGAGGGGGGTTATTTGGCCTCAAAACCTCGACTTTAACAGTCACAATTTGAACAGAACATTGACTTTGTCATTATTTGTTTTCAAGAGGGGGGTTCGTCCGAACCCCCCTGGCTACGGGTATGACTTGTCTGACAAAAACATGTTATGTTTGCATGTTATTGATATGTCAATACATGAATTTTACCAATTCTTAAAACATGACTTGGAGTACATATCATAATATCCTCTAAAAACATGTAATATTGTTATCTTCTCCAAATATGAAAAAGCTAGATGCTCAAAAGATGCGTGTCAATGTATTTTATTTCGTTTGAAATAGGGTTTTTCCCGTTTGCTATTTGTAGTTAATATTTACAGATGGGAACTAGTATAACTAGTTCGGATACTGGTTTTGTAACAGTATGTACTATTTATAAGTTTGATGTTAGGTGCAGGAGGCACGAGGAAAGTTTTGGCGGTTTTTATGGGTGGGGTTTAAAGGTACTATATAAACTTTGGGATTTAAATGTATTAGTATCGAAGGTGCTCGCAGTTACGTCGGATTGAAGTTGGTCACATAGGTATATGTGCAGTTGCTGCTATGTTTATTGTACGTACAGGCGTTGGAGGCATTAGCCGGGGGAAAAGAAACGATGCGAAAGAGGAACATGTTTTCACATGACGGAGTTGAGTATAATGTTGACTTTATTTACATTCTGAAATCATGCCTGGAACGAATTATTAAGTTAGAAGCGAAAATCAATATATTTGTGTTCTTGTTTTTTTAAAAACCGTTTTACAGGTTTATGATTTTATTTTAAAATACTATAGAATTTGGTTATATATTTCCATTCAATACTGAACCATGTGAACCATGTTGAGTTCATTAATATGAAAAACAAATCAGCTTTTAAGCATGCAACTTTTATTTAAAAGTTGATAGATGAAATGCTCACTAAATATTGCAGTGTCCACCTTTTGTATAAATCTGATTACTGTTTCAGTACAAAGTTCAGGTAAAGAATTTGTAAGACTTGTACTAGATTTGAGACATGGAAACAACATATGTTTAAATCTTCTCGCAGTGAGATGATTTTGTCACGGAGAGTGATACGAGTTACAGATGAGTTTGAAATGGTATGTATGAAATTTATTTTATTAGATCGCTGGGAGCGATGTGATTGGTTGCACAGTGTAGTGCACCATGGAATATTGTCGCTGGGAGCGATGTGATTGGTTGCACAGTGTAGTGCACCATGGAATGTTGTCGCTGGGAGCGATGTGATTGGTTGCACAGTGTAGTGCACCATGGAATGTTGTCGCTGGGAGCGATGTGATTGGTTGTACAATGCACCATGGGATGTTGTATAGTTTAATTAATATACAGAAAACAAAAGATTAAATATGAAGGCATTAACTTTTTGTACATTATTAAATATATGTATACAATTGATTTTAAGATGAGACTTGTAATAATCATCATGTGAACCATGTTGAGTTCATTAATATGAAAAACAAATCAGCTTTTAAGCATGCAACTTTTATTTAAAAGTTGATAGATGAAATGCTCACTAAATATTACAGTGTCCACCTTTTGTATAAAATCTGATTACTGTTTCAGTACAAAGTTCAGGTAAAGAATTTGTAAGACTTGTACTAGATTTGAGACATGGAAACAACATATGTTTAAATCTTCTCGCAGTGAGATGATTTTGTCACGAAGAGTGATACGAGTTACAGATGAGTTTGAAATGGTATGTATGAAATTTATTTTATTAGATCGCTGGGAGCGATGTGATTGGTTGCACAGTGTAGTGCACCATGGAATGTTGTCGCTGGGAGCGATGTGATTGGTTGCACAGTGTAGTGCACCATGGAATGTTGTCGCTGGGAGCGATGTGATTGGTTGCACAGTGTAGTGCACCATGGAATGTTGCGACGTGATTGGTTGCACAGTGTAGTGCACCATGGAATGTTGTCGCTGGGAGCGATGTGATTGGTTGCACAATGCACCATGGGATGTTGTATAGTTAAATTAATATACAGAAAACAAAAGATTAAATATGAAGGCATTAACTTTTGTACATAATTAAATATATGTACATGTATACAATTGATTTGAAGATGAGATTTGTAATAATCATCAATTTTATATGTTTTTTCATTAAATACCACAATTTTGATTTTATTTTATCAGCAGGTCGCATTTACTATAAAACGATCAGAGTTTTAGTACTATATTGGAGACCTTATGTATGTGCTAATTATTTCCCGGATGCCACAAATATGCAGGTGTAGGTATAAAAAGTAGCCCGTTTTTATGTGAGATAAATCGGACAGTACCAAGAGTTCAACTTGGGGAGATTTTAAAACGGTAAGCAGTAATATTTTACAGTCCGTACACATGGTACATAACATATTGAGTGGAAAACTTTTTTTAATTTAAAATCGATAATAAAAATGTAACAAAGATAATAAGAAACCTTGTACAAAGTCAGAGCTTCAGACATAGCTGTAGACTTTGTTTTTTGTTGTTGTTGATATAATAGATATATATATATATATATATGTTTAGATTTTTATGAATGTAACAATAGGATCACACAGTGTGATATGAAGTTGATGTATGTAGATCTGAGATGCATATATGTTTAGACTTTCATGAGCTATGTTGCGCAGTGTGACATAAAGGATCACAGTGTGATTAGAAGTTGATGTATGTAGATCTGAGATGCATATATGTTTAGACTTTCATGAGCTATGTTGCAGTGTGTAACATAAAGAATCACATACTATGATTAGAAGTTGATGTATATAGATAGGAAATATGTATATATCTATAGAGTTTAATGTTTATCTGATTAAGATACAAGTACATGTATGTATGAAGTTTTGATTGTGT